>JALIGW010000002.1:87049292-87059292 GCA_023053685.1 Diadophis punctatus similis
AACACATTTGCAGTTATTAACAAAGGGGTCGGTGGAGTGGTGGGTTGTAAATTTTTTGGCCACTGGTTCATGTGCGTGCACGCGAAACACGTCTGTGCATGCATGCGCAGAAGCATCCCGGGCAGGTGGGCAGAGTCTCCCACTGCCAGCGCTACGGTTCTAAGAACCGGTCCAAACCGGGAGAAACCCACCGCTGGGTCGGTGGACAAAAGCAGTTGGTCTTTACAATAACCAAACTGAATATGTTCTTTGAAATCTGGCTTCTAATATTTATCACTTAAAGCTTGGCTCGACTGTGCAAAATTGAGATTGCGTAGTACAGGGGTCGGGAACCTTTTTGACTAAGAGAGCCATGAAAGCAAAAAATTTGGAAATTTATTTCAGTGAGAGCCATATATGGCGGCGGTTGCGGCGCGGAGAGAAATAAAAGAAATCTCTGCTTTAAACTCCACCAGCTTTAAGCACAGAAGCACCCGGGTTCGAGGGCGTAGAAACAGACCCCCCAAATCAGAAAAGAACAAGGGTGACGGAGGGAGAGAGAAGGGGAAAAACCCCAAGTCGCTGGCCGCAGGGCAAGAGAGGAGAGGGGGAAAGCCCCAGGAAAGAGGACTTGGCAGCGCGTCCCTCTCTTCCTGCCCCTCCTTCCTCGCTTCCCTTCCTCTCCCTCTCCTTCTTTCTCTCCCTCCCCAGCGCCTCGCGCACGCCTCCCCTCCGCCCGTCCCTCAGTTAACAAGGCCCCTCTCCCCCTATTGCTCTCGCACGCTCTCTTTCTCCCACCTCAACCCCCCCCCAAGATACACACACACACACACTCACCAAAAAAAGGGGGGGAGAGAGAAAGGAAAAAAGGAGGGAAAGGGGGGGAAATATAGCGAGCGAGCCCTGGCGCTAATTCCCGCCCGGCGCAGGCTAATAGGCTCCCTCGAAGGTGGCGGGAGCGCAAGGGGGCGCCGAGCTGGGCAGAGGCGCTCGTCGCTGGCTGCCCAACTTGGATGATGACCATGACTACGATGGCTGACGGGCTGGAAGTGCAAGACTCGTCTAAATCTGCCTTCATGGAGTTCGGGCAGCAGCCGCCGCCACCGCCGCCGGCGCCTCAGCAGCCTCCCCAACCGCCGCCGCCGCCGCCGCTGCGGCCTCCAGTGGCACAGGCGCCCGGCGGTTCCTCACACTCAGCGCAGCAGCAGCAGCAGCAGCAGCAGCAGACCTCGCCGGCGGCGGCCATAGCGGGCGTCCACTACCCGCTCCATTGCCTGCACTCGGCGGCGCCGGCCTCGCATTCGCACCCGCACCACCAACATCCGCACCCGCACCACCACCACCACCACCATCACCACACCACCACTGGCGGCGGTTGCGGCGCGGAGCTTCTCCCGCCCGCTTTCCCGTCCCGGCTGAACGCCGCCATTTGGGTTATTTGGGTTATCCATTTGGGACCGTAGAGGTCTTCTAGTCCAGGGGTGTCAAATTGGGGCCAGATGCGTCACACACAGGTCATGCCCACCCCAGCTCTGTGAAGGGGAAAAACATCACGATACGTTCATGTGACAGCAATGCGACGCTGTGAGTTTGACACCCGTGTTCTAGTCCAACCCCCTGCTCAGACAGGAAACCCTAAACATGGTTGTCCAGTCTCTTCTTAAAAACTTCCAGTGCTGGAGCATCCACAACTTCTGAAGGCAAGTTGTTCCATCTAGTACAGTAGTAGTAACATTCAGAGAAACTGAAGAAGTACTGTATAAGCAGAAAGGGAAAGTTGGAATAGCTCATTGCTGAAGGTGAAATTTTGACCTTTGCAGACACCTGGACTTAAAGATAAATGTGAATTTGGTGCTTCCTGTACACACAGAGGCCACAGCTAAACTAGTCTTGGTTTTTGACACCAATCCTAACAGAAGACAATACTAATAACCAATTAGAAAATCTCCTTTTTGGCCTCCATTAAAATCATTTAGTCCTAAGATCATATATTCAGGAAACCAATATTTGATTATTATTTGATCTATAGGTGCTCCATCTGCAATTTGTTGTTTAAAAATGGCAGCAAATTTACATATGCAGCTTTCCCTTGATATTCTACTGAGGACATTTCTTAGAATATTTCTTATTCTACCGTCCTTGTCTTACTGTCCTATTGTCCTCATTTATCTGTACTTACTTTGCTTATGTTTATGTTTATACCTATACCTGCTCTCTTGTACATGTTTGACAAACAAATAAATAAATAAAATAAATAAATAAAATTTATTTATTTATTCATTCATTCATTCATTCATTCATTCATTCATTCATTCATTCATTCATTCATTTATTTATTTATTTATTTATTTATTTATTAAAAGTTCCCTATGTGGCAACAGCAATAGTGAAATAGCCTTCAAGTTGTTTTGTTTTGTTTTTAATAATTGAGAGTTTACTTGGAAGACAAATTGCATACCTACATTGGGATCATTTCAGAATCTATTGAATCATATGGAATACGTAACAGAAAAGTCCCAGAAAAGTAAAAATGCTAATGCAATAATCCTCTGAACCCTTTCTTCTGACAGAAGAAATGAAGACAACATTGAAGCAAAAACTCTAGTGACAACTGAAAGCTAGTAGGGCTATTCCAAGTCTTACATGCAGTCAGATCAGATTAATATTGCACTGGCTGACACACTGTTTTATATGTCAGCAACATTAAAAAAAGAGGGGAAAAAAGAGACTTTCACTATAACTAATAATTCCCTTGACAGAGAAAAGGTTACCCCACACACCACTTCCTTCTCTTTTGAAAGTTCAATTGGAGAAATAAATTAAGGTTAGAGAGACCGCATTTGACTAGTCTCTAGAATTCTGACTCACAAATTATTACCTTTGCTCTCTTGTCATTATGCTTGGCCAAAATTCAGACAAGAGGCCAGATGAGTTTAATGCTGTTTTAGTTCAATTTAGGGGAGCGGGAGGGCAGTGAAGCCATAAAAAAGAAACAATCTGCAGATGCAGAATGGGAAATCCAGGTCTTAATGCTATAAGCCTTAAGGTGGCTCTAGCACTATGCAAAATGGCTAACAACATGAGAGTTTCTCAATCCATCTCCCTGAAGGTTTTGCGTATGTTTCTCTCTCTGTGTACCTATGTATCACATCTGTATAAGTAGCAATAGCAATATCATTTAGACTTATATGCTGCTCCATAGTGCTTTACAGCACTTTACGGGCAGTTTACAATCTCAGCATTATTTGCATATTGCCCCCAACAATTTGGATCCTCATTTTTGGACTACTGTAATGTGCTCTACACGGGGCTACCTTTCAAAAGTATTCGGAGACTGTAACTGGTGCAAAATGCGGCTGCGCGAGCTGTGGTGGGTGTCCCCAGATACACCCATGTAAACACCCATTCTCCGCCAGCTGCATTGGTTGACCATTGGTCTCCGGGTGCAATTCAAGGTGTTGATTATCATCTTTAAAGCCCTACATGGCTTAGGAACAGGTTATCTCCGGGACCGCATCCTACCTCATACATCCCTACCACCAGTTAGGTCCCACAGAGTCGGTCTCCTCCAGGTCCCTTCAGCCAAACAATGTCGGTTGGCAGGACCAAGGGGGAGAGCCTTCTCTGTGGGGGCTCCGGTTTTCTGGAACCAACTACCCCCAGAGATCCGATCTATCCCCACCTTGCTGGCCTTCCGGAAAGCTATTAAGACATGGCTTTTCCTGCAGGCGGGGTGATGTGACCAATGAACACCTTAGGTCTCCCCCAAGTATGAATGTGTTGTTTGGTTTTTTTTAATCTTTTAATAAATGAAATGTTTTTATTTATTTTTTTGCTACTGTTTTGTATTGTTCTTGTGCTCTGTTGTGCACCGCCCTGAGTCCCCAGGGAGTAGGGCAGCATATAAGAACAGAATTTTACCAACCTTGGAAGGATGGAGGGCTGAGTCAACTTTGAGCCGGTCAGGATCGAACACCAGGAATTGGGCAGAGTTAGCCTGCAATACTGCATTCTAACCACTGTGCCACCATGACCCAAGTAAGAGCTTTTGCTTGCACTTTTTTCCCAAGTGGTAATTCTACAGAATTGTAATGTCTGAACAATCTACCTTTATAGATGAAAATTGCGGGTTGCCCCAATACAGTTTTATCCTCAAGCTAACTCTTGCACAGCTGAATATTTCAGCTTCCACAAGGTTACTGAGTACATGTCATAGATGAACAATTATTCAGTTATCGGAGGATTATGGCTGGTACAATATTCTGCTCAAAGAATCACAGAGTGGTGAGTTCCATTGCTGAAGAAATCTTGGTAGTCCATGGTCTTTGTCCTGAAAGAACCTGTTGCCATCAAATATTGCAGAACTATAATTATGGTATTCTTTACCATTTGCCATCCTGGTAGAGACTGTTAGGAGTTATATTTCAACATGATCTGAAAATTCATCAGCTGGTCAGCATTTGAGATCTGAGGAACGTGATCACTTTTTTTTGATGAAAGACTTCAATGGAGAGAGCTATAATGTGTGAAGTAGACAAAACATTATCACCCACAATGGATCTGGCATTTTTGGTGGGGGGGATATCCCCCCCATATTGAAAAAAGGAAATAACAACTGCATTAAGCCTGTTTTAGGTCTTATCTTCTAGTCGTACTTCATGGTACTGATTTTTGATCATTGTGATTGAAGGAGGGTTGTAGAAAAGGGGTTGAGGATCAGAAAGAACACTGAGGCCTCAAGTCCTTCTCTGTTCCTCTAAAGGTCTATTATCAAAGATTGTATACAGGTCATTCATCAAATCTGCCCTTTGAGTTTCTTCATACTTCTTCATAGTACTTTTACAGTAGTCCTCAACATACGACCACAACTGAGCCCAAAATTTATGTTGCTAAGTGAGAAATGTGTTAAGTGAGTTTTGCCCCAACTTTTCTTGCCTCAGTTGTTAAGTGAATCACTGGGGTTGTTAAATTAGTAACATGCTTGTGAAGTGAATCTGGTTTCTCCATTGACTTTGCTTGTCAGAAGGTCGCAAAAGGGGATCACATGAACCTGGGACACCACAACCGTCATAAATACACGCCAGTTGTCAAGCGCCCAAATGTAAATCATGTGACCACAGGGATGCTGCAATGGTCATACGTGTGAAAAATGGTCATAAGTCCCTTTTTTTCAATGCCGTTGTAATTTTGAATGGTCACTAAGCGAACTGTTGTAAGTCAAGGACTATCTGTATATCATTCTTTCTTCATTTTCATAGGAGAGTAATCTCCAAGCCTCATTTTCTATGTTATTATGCCCGAGAAGTTATTTCCCACCCCCCTTTCTTAGGCTTTCACCCTATCGCTAAAAAAATAATGGAATTGTATTACCCTTTCAACAGGAGGAACAGGAGGAGCTACAACTATTGACCCAGTTGTAACTTTCTGAGGAAAAACAATCCTGTAGCCTTTCTCTGTCTTATCACATAGGCAAACTAAGGTTCATTATCACCTCTTATTCAAAGAATAGTTGACTCAGAAAAGTTAAATAAGAACCTCAGCTGCCTAAGCACTATTATCCCAGATCAGATCGGAGCACATGGCACTTGGTCACGTAGAAGTATGCCAACACTTGGCTCATCAGAACTTGTGGTTTCAGAAAAAAACATTATTTCCATTTGCTTTTAACTGACCTCCTCCATCTTTCTCTTTTTTAAAAAAAAAATTAAACCCAACCTACAATCTCAGGACCAGGCTTCCTCTTTCCAGTTTCTTGCATTTTATTACAATGAAATACTACATGTTTTGTTTTTAAAAATGGAGGTGAGGATAATTTATAATTGGAGCATGATTCATTTTACTTATGTTAACTCAGTCATTAGACTGAAAAAATAAACTACTTTAAGCCTCAAAAAAGAAAATGGAGTTGAGGATAACATGTCTGAATGTTTGTCAGCCTGGAGAAATCAGTTGTGATTGAAATTAGGTTGAAAATTGTTCTGTCGGCCTTCTTTCAGAAGAATGGATAGATAGATAGAAATTCATAAATGTTCTCCAGTATACTAGCAAGAGGGGAGGGGCTTGTTTTACATATTGCATGAAGCCAGGGCTTCTTTGAACTTTAGTTTTTGAACTAGCAATAGTGACTTAGGCAGTGGTAGTGGCTTTGTAACAAGACCCTCAGAACGGGTTCGCAATTTGGGAGTCCTCCTAGATCCACAGCTAAAATTAGACCAACACCTTGCAGCTGTGGCTAGGGGGGCTTTTTGCACAGGTCTGCCTGGTGCACCAATTGCGACCATACTTGGAGAAGGAGGCTCTACTCATGGTCACTCATGCCCTTGTCACCTCTCGATTGGACTACTGCAATGCACTCTACATGGGGCTGCCCTTGAAGAGTATTCGGAGACTTCAACTGGTGTAAAATGCAGCTGCGCGTGCTGTGGTGGGTGTGTCAAGGTATACCCATGTGACACCTATACTCCACCAGCTGCATTGGCTGCCCATTGGTCTCCGGGTACAATTCAAGGTGCTGATCATCATCTTTAAAACCCTACATGGCTTAGGACCAGGCTATCTCCGGGACCGCATTCTGCCTCATTCTTCCCTTCGACCGGTCAGGTCTCACAGAGTGGGTCTCCTCCAGGTCCCATCAACCAAACAGTGCCGACTGGCGGGGCCTAGGGGGAGGGCCTTCTCTGTAGGGGCCCCTGCTCTCTGGAACCAACTCCCCCTGGAGATCCGAATCATCCCCACCCTGCTGGCCTTCCAAAAAGCCATTAAGACATGACTCTTCCTGCAGGCGGGGTGATTTTGAGACGACCTTCCATCTGACGTCTCCCCCATGTATGTAAGATGTGTATGTTTTTTAAATTGTTTTAAATTGTTTTTAACAATTTATTTGATGTTCCCTAAAATGTTGTATGCCGCCCTGAGTCCTGAGGGAGTAGGGTGGCATAGAAGAACTTCGAATAAAATAAAAAATAAATAAACCAATTGTTAAATTTTCTGGAACTTGGTGAGCTGGTTAAGAGCAGAGCTGAGCTACACTGCCTAGAGCCCCAATCAGCTGTTCAGCAGTTAGTAGTAAAGCAAGGCAGTATCAGTGGAATTGGCAAAACCAAATATTAACCATTTACCAGTACATTACTGGACTAAGGTCGTACACAACATTAAGCCATAGTCATAATTTACAACCCACAGTGACTGAATTCATTAATCACATTAAGCTGCACCCAATCAAGCTACAAACTGATGCTTTGCATAAGGCGTGAATCCAAAGAGAGAGAGAGAATTTTTATAGCATCTAAAATATTTCATGCCAGTCTGGTATAAATTTCAGAAAGATGTAAATATTGTCTGTCTCAGTGTGTGTGTGTGTGTGTGTGTGTGTGTGTGTGTGTGTGTGTGTGTGTGTGTGTGTGTGTAAAACACTTCAGCACAGTAGTGAAGTTTGTGTTGTATTTCTGTTTGAATTATGGCATAAATTACATTTTTCAATGAATGACTAAGGTGTTTTTAAAAAATATGCTGAATGTCTGAAATATTAAAGAAACAAACCCACATATGCATTTTTTTTCTCTTGAAGGAGTTGGCATTACAATAGGCTGCAGTTTCATCTTTGAATTTGCTCATTTGAAAATCCAGAATAACTGGGTAACATCGCATTGCTTAAAATTCAACAAAGGAACATCGAGTGAAAATTTTCATTAAATCCTCCTCTCACTTAACCAATTCCCATTGGCCTGTGGCTTAGAGCTTTTCCACTGTCTGATCCTGTCTAATGCCAAATATCTTTATTTATTAGGCATTTATCATTGAGACAAGTCTTGGAAAGCACTGGTGACATAAACATTTTTCATATTTTGTAATAATAAACTGAAAAATATCAATCTGGACATAAGATAAATATTTTTGAAGGATCTCAGCTGAGCTTCTAACAGGACCTCCGTGTTTAACAAAAATGTTATTGAATGACACCATGTGTTCACTTTCAACTATTGACATGAGTTGCTTTCCTTTTTTATAAATCAAAACCTAGCACTTTCTGTGTAAATGTATGCACACTGTTTTGCCGATGATAATTCAGTGAAAATGTAGAGATTATGCTACTGAGAAGTGTGGGCGAACAATAACTTTATTTTTGAAAATAGTACAATTTAAAAACAAAACAAAACCACAATACAATACAATTCAATTCAATTCAATTCAATTCAATACAATACAATACAATACAATACAATACAATACAATACAATACAATACAATACAATACAATACAATACAATACAATACAAATGGAAAAACGATAGAAATGACCTTTGTTTGAAGTCCTAGTGAAGATGAACTTGACACTTCATATGGCTGCCTACTTTATTGGATGACAGTTCGCATAGTGAAAAAGTTTTTCCTAATATCTAGCCTCAACCTGCTTCCTTATAGTTTTAATATTTTGGTTGATCCTGCCATCTGGGGCAATAGAGAAGAACCTGACTCTGTCCTTTATGTGACAAACTTTTAGGATAGCACTCTCACAAAATTATTCCATTGGATATTCATACTCTTTCCACCAAGGTAGTAATCACCAATCCCAAACACCTATTTTCAAATGTAAATAAAAACTCACATAATATATAGACAAAAGAGTAAAATACTGGAGCATAAGCATACAAATTATATTTTGATTGTTGGCTTTCAGCTCCAGATGAATTTAGCTTTTTCTCAATGAAATCTCTTAGTTATGTTCGGCACATTGCTGTGCTGAAGGAATATGTTAATAGACAATTTCAAACTGTTCTCAGGAGGACTTAATAGCTCTGTGCAAACCCCCAAAACTTTACCCTAAGACTGTCCACTGTTGACCTCACCTGATTCCTAAGAGGTCAGTAAGGGGCGTGCATAAGTGCACCAGCGTGCCTGCCGTCCCTGTCCTAATGTTCCCTCTTATCAGTACCAATCTTACGTACATCAACAATGTTACATCTATGTATATTACTAACAAGTACTTGACAAATAAATAAATAAAATAAAAATAAAATAAAAATATGGATGAGTTACATTTTAAGTGTCTTCATGGACCACAAAGATCTTAAATGAATGATAATACGGGCCATTTACTTCCTCAAGGAGACAGAACTTTGAACATTTCGTTTTAATGTGGGGTAATACTGTTCACATATAACTCCAATTCTACAAGTCAGTTGTAGAATTATATAAAAAATAATACCGTAACTGAACAATGTAACAGGGGCAGCCAAGAGGTATTCATTAGCCTGAAGCCTGACTCTTAATGTGTGTGTTAACTGCAGATCTGCATGCTTACTCTGGAAGCAACGTAGAACACGTTCTTCTTCCTTTTGGGCTAATACCAACAACCCTATTAAAGTTACTGCCATCAGGGGACATAGCTGCAATCTTTCCCATCTGCGTTTCATAAGTCAATCAGTGGAGGGAGTACCCTAAAATATGCAGGGAGCTGATAAAACAATCACATTAGGTATCACTTAGCTATGTCTTGAATGAGTGTTTCCCTTATGTTCTTTGAGAAAAGAGCAAATGAAACCATTTCCACAATGTTCATTTTCCTCCCTATCACTTACCTCTCTGAGCATAGCTTAAACCAAAGTCCTCTTGTATATAAAAATAAATTAGAAAGAGAACAGAAAGTCTGTAACTAGGCAAATTCTAGCATGCATGCACAGCCCAAAGCATGGCTGGTCCAGTTGCACATTTAGAAATTTCTGGCACATCTCATTGATATACTAATCTCTGTCAATAGACTGCCAGGTTATATGCTTGCACAAGTGTGCATCTACTCAGTACTGTGTGTACTCCACATATCCCATTGAAATACATATTGTTGTGGTCAAAACCTGGCTCACCTAAAATAACTGAATCACTTTGAAGTTACATCATGATGTTATTAGTATGCAAACATTAAAATGCTGTACACTGAGCTCTCAGAAAAGCATCGGTAGCCTTTCTGGGCAGCCCTGAGCAAAGGCAAAATCAGAGGCCTGCCATATTGCAAAGGCAAGGCAAA